>CP134445.1:565000-570000 GCA_031590215.1 Maudiozyma bulderi
GGAGTATTGCTACTCCCGATACTCTAGAATAAAACTCCAGTGTGTGTAAGAATTATCGGTTTAAAACGAAGAGAACTAGCCTCACCGCGCACTTAAGCGCAGGCTCAACCAGCTCTCCCCATACCAACGATTCATCATTTTCTTTAATGATCCTTCCGCAGGTTCACCTACGGAAACCTTGTTACGACTTTTAGTTCCTCTAAATGACCAAGTTTGTACAAATTCTCCGCTCTGAGATGGAGTTGCCCCCTCCTCTAAGCAGATCCTGAGGCCTCACTAAGCCATTCAATCGGTACTAGCGACGGGCGGTGTGTACAAAGGGCAGGGACGTAATCAACGCAAGCTGATGACTTGCGCTTACTAGGAATTCCTCGTTGAAGAGCAATAATTACAATGCTCTATCCCCAGCACGACGGAGTTTCACAAGATTACCAAGACCTCTCGGCCAAGGTTAGACTCGCTGGCTCCGTCAGTGTAGCGCGCGTGCGGCCCAGAACGTCTAAGGGCATCACAGACCTGTTATTGCCTCAAACTTCCATCGGCTTGAAACCGATAGTCCCTCTAAGAAGCGGACAACCAGCAAATGCTAGCACCACTATTTAGTAGGTTAAGGTCTCGTTCGTTATCGCAATTAAGCAGACAAATCACTCCACCAACTAAGAACGGCCATGCACCACCACCCACAAAATCAAGAAAGAGCTCTCAATCTGTCAATCCTTATTGTGTCTGGACCTGGTGAGTTTCCCCGTGTTGAGTCAAATTAAGCCGCAGGCTCCACTCCTGGTGGTGCCCTTCCGTCAATTCCTTTAAGTTTCAGCCTTGCGACCATACTCCCCCCAGAACCCAAAGACTTTGATTTCTCGTAAGGTGCCGAGTGGGTCATTAAAAAAACACCACCCGATCCCTAGTCGGCATAGTTTATGGTTAAGACTACGACGGTATCTGATCATCTTCGATCCCCTAACTTTCGTTCTTGATTAATGAAAACGTCCTTGGCAAATGCTTTCGCAGTAGTTAGTCTTCAATAAATCCAAGAATTTCACCTCTGACAATTGAATACTGATGCCCCCGACCGTCCCTATTAATCATTACGATGGTCCTAGAAACCAACAAAATAGAACCAAACGTCCTATTCTATTATTCCATGCTAATATATTCGAGCAATACGCCTGCTTTGAACACTCTAATTTTTTCAAAGTAAAAATCCTGGTTCGCCAAGAGCCACAAGGACCCAAGGTTAGCCAGAAGGAAAGGTCCGCTTGGGATTCCAGTACACGAAAAAATCGGACCGGCCAAACAGACCCAAAGTTCAACTACGAGCTTTTTAACTGCAACAACTTTAATATACGCTATTGGAGCTGGAATTACCGCGGCTGCTGGCACCAGACTTGCCCTCCAATTGTTCCTCGTTAAGGTATTTACATTGTACTCATTCCAATTACAAGACCCGAATGGGCCCTGTATCGTTATTTATTGTCACTACCTCCCTGAATTAGGATTGGGTAATTTGCGCGCCTGCTGCCTTCCTTGGATGTGGTAGCCGTTTCTCAGGCTCCCTCTCCGGAATCGAACCCTTATTCCCCGTTACCCGTTGAAACCATGGTAGGCCACTATCCTACCATCGAAAGTTGATAGGGCAGAAATTTGAATGAACCATCGCCAGCACAAGGCCATGCGATTCGAAAAGTTATTATGAATCATCAAAGAGTCCGAAGACATTGATTTTTTATCTAATAAATACATCTCTTCCGTAAGGTCGAGATTTTAAGCATGTATTAGCTCTAGAATTACCACAGTTATACCATGTAGTAAAGGAACTATCAAATAAACGATAACTGATTTAATGAGCCATTCGCAGTTTCACTGTATAAATTGCTTATACTTAGACATGCATGGCTTAATCTTTGAGACAAGCATATGACTACTGGCAGGATCAACCAGATAACTATCGTGAAAACAGAACTAAAGAGGCCTATTGCTAGACCGCTCTTGCTCTATCGCAGATAACTATTAGATTATGAAGGTTTCTTCCGTGAGAAAGAACAAAGAAACGCCCAATCGAAAGTTTTAACACTCCCAACTGCCCGTCTCTCCTCTACCTTACCATAGCACTCTTTGATTTCCTCGAACCAAGTTCCACCAACCTCTAATCCGATGTTTCACAGATCAGGCTTGATATCCCCGGCTTGAGAGGAGGTTACACTCGAAGAATCACAGTCTTGCGACCGGCTATCCAACAAGGCATTCCCCCAAGTTTGAATTCTTTGAAATAGATTGCCATTAGCTAGTAATCCACCAAATCCTTCGCTGCTCACCAATGGAATCGCAAGATGTCCACGATGAGGCTGTTCAGGCTACAAAACAGTCCAGAGAACCGTTCCTTCACCCTTGCCGGCAACGCTGTATAGAGACTGAGCAGATCTGACGATCACCCAGCGACTCTCTCCACCGTCCGACGAGGCCATATTTCATAAAAAGGTCAAACACCGAAATGTTCTCTTTCTTACGAACAACAAGCTTACTCGAATCTGTTTCCAAACTCTTTCTGAACTTGTCTTCATCTGCTTTCGCATGAAGTACCTCCCGGCCACTTTTACCGACACGCCAAATCTTCCTTTACTATGGCAGATCCCAATACGCATTTTATTCGATCTGTGTTGCTCTTTTTTTCGCCTCGCCGCCTTGTCGCCTTTTCACTCCTCGCCGCGAAAAATACTGCTTTCTTGAGTGTCGAAAAAACTCTTAAGGATTTTTTTTTTTTTTTTTTGGGGGATTTTCACCGGACCACTCCCTTCCGGCAAAAAATATAAGGCCCCTCAACGTAAATAGTGATAATCCGGCCTAGGCCATATTTAGTGCCCAGAATCACCCTGGCACCAATGTTAAGGTTTATATAGGGTATTTTGGGCCTAATTTCACGATATCAACCATCTAAACTGGCATACCTGTCCATCTTCACACACTTCCAAAACGCTTTTCCACTTTGCACTTCCCACACACTCCCACAACCATTTCCAGCACTTTTCGCAACCACACTTCACTTATGTTTCCGAAATAATATCCCACCCCCGCCATACTAATATCCAGACTTCCCTCACCAATATCCCACTTACTCCCACACTCATCCCACCAAAGTTGCAAAATATCCCACTTTCCCACCTCCACATTCTCCCAAAACAATAATACCAACATGCCCACACACAAATATCCCCCATAATACCCTTTCCCGCACTTCATCCGCCATTTACTCCAGATTCCTCGCGGGCACCCACTATATTTCCCCTACAAACAAAAAAATACCCAAAAATCACTATAAAACCCCCCATACTTGCCCTAACAAAAGTTTGCAATATTACCCACTTTTCGCACAAAACACTCTTTTCCCATACTAAACTTTATCACTATCGTTTTTTTGTTTACTGGACCGACCATGTTTGGACATTACCCAATACACTGCTCCAATGTTATAAAACGCCAACATAACATAAAATACCATAATCACCAAAATCCAACTACACTTAAACCACCACTTCTGGACCCACAGAAAACGCCAAACACATTTTCAAGTGCACATTTTAACCCCACCACTCTCAATTATCCCTTGCACCCCTCCGTTAATTCCGCCACCACACAAATCCGCACACAAATCGCCCACAAACGCCCCTACCCACACAAATCCGTGCACAGTGACATAACCGATGCCCCCGGTTCGATCCCCCTTATCTCCGCACCCGTAGCTCCCACCGTTCCATACTTGGTCCCATTCGAAAGCCAGCCATAACTATACTGTTATTTGCCCAATATTTCGGTTGCGGCCATATCTACCAGAAAGCACCGTTTCCCGTCCGATCAACTGTAGTTAAGCTGGTAAGAGCCTGACCGAGTAGTGTAGTGGGTGACCATACGCGAAACTCAGGTGCTGCAATCTATTTTTTTTTTTTCCACACTAAAAAAATTTCTTGTTATCTTTTTGGAGCCGTCGGCCTCACCATATCAGCCGTCTCACTCATTTGTCCCTCCCGTGTTTCGATCCCGAGATATACCCGCGGATATACTTTTTTGGACTACTACCGCGCAGGAACACCCGCACACAACTAACAATTCCTTTTTCTCGCCCAATATTTCTTTTTTTTCTCTTTTTCTTTTTCACACGCGCGCACCCACGCAAAGTGAAAATTTTTCACTTTTCTCGACGACGACGACGACGACGACGACGACACGGTGTTTGTTGATTTTCAATAAACAACAAAATTTCCTTTCCCTTTTTTAACAAACTACTTCCAATTATAAAACACACTTATACAAACACAAGACACTTAAGATTTCGCACTACTACTAAACCGAACATGCTCTACACAATGGTACTACCTACAACTCACCACCATTCCTACAACACATTCTAACCTTTTAATGTATGGGATTACTAATCAACACACAAAACTTCCACTACAAACACAAGATTACAACCCAACATAAACCTCCCCTGCAGCTTTATACTGCCCAAGTCTCAAGTCCATACCTCTACTCAATCTCTCACAATCAAACAATACATTACTACAGCATTTCTAACTCTTCTACGGGTCTTTCTGTGTTCCCGTTTGTTTCCAGAACGTTTCCCATCTCCTGTTCTGCTCTACCACTGCTGCCTCACCTAAACATCTACTACCTACTCACACAGTACCGTTATCCACCACCCCCACGGTATTTCTCTGCTCCCCAGGACGTTTCTCTGCTTACTACCAACGGATGCGGCTGCGGTTCGACTACCATGACAACCACTAGTCACTCCGAACGAACACGGCTGAACGGCCTCCACTTCCGCTCCTCCGTTCCGTTCCGGTACCGGTAAATCCGCTCCTAACTCCGAACGAAGTCGCCAGCTAAACAAAACCCTGACTAATACTCAACAAACCCTACCATATATATATATAAATGTGGGCTGCCTACCTGTCTGTCGTATGAGATTTTTCCCTCTTTTCCTATGGGTCTATCTGACCTTT
>CP134445.1:575000-577500 GCA_031590215.1 Maudiozyma bulderi
TGCACCACCACCCACAAAATCAAGAAAGAGCTCTCAATCTGTCAATCCTTATTGTGTCTGGACCTGGTGAGTTTCCCCGTGTTGAGTCAAATTAAGCCGCAGGCTCCACTCCTGGTGGTGCCCTTCCGTCAATTCCTTTAAGTTTCAGCCTTGCGACCATACTCCCCCCAGAACCCAAAGACTTTGATTTCTCGTAAGGTGCCGAGTGGGTCATTAAAAAAACACCACCCGATCCCTAGTCGGCATAGTTTATGGTTAAGACTACGACGGTATCTGATCATCTTCGATCCCCTAACTTTCGTTCTTGATTAATGAAAACGTCCTTGGCAAATGCTTTCGCAGTAGTTAGTCTTCAATAAATCCAAGAATTTCACCTCTGACAATTGAATACTGATGCCCCCGACCGTCCCTATTAATCATTACGATGGTCCTAGAAACCAACAAAATAGAACCAAACGTCCTATTCTATTATTCCATGCTAATATATTCGAGCAATACGCCTGCTTTGAACACTCTAATTTTTTCAAAGTAAAAATCCTGGTTCGCCAAGAGCCACAAGGACCCAAGGTTAGCCAGAAGGAAAGGTCCGCTTGGGATTCCAGTACACGAAAAAATCGGACCGGCCAAACAGACCCAAAGTTCAACTACGAGCTTTTTAACTGCAACAACTTTAATATACGCTATTGGAGCTGGAATTACCGCGGCTGCTGGCACCAGACTTGCCCTCCAATTGTTCCTCGTTAAGGTATTTACATTGTACTCATTCCAATTACAAGACCCGAATGGGCCCTGTATCGTTATTTATTGTCACTACCTCCCTGAATTAGGATTGGGTAATTTGCGCGCCTGCTGCCTTCCTTGGATGTGGTAGCCGTTTCTCAGGCTCCCTCTCCGGAATCGAACCCTTATTCCCCGTTACCCGTTGAAACCATGGTAGGCCACTATCCTACCATCGAAAGTTGATAGGGCAGAAATTTGAATGAACCATCGCCAGCACAAGGCCATGCGATTCGAAAAGTTATTATGAATCATCAAAGAGTCCGAAGACATTGATTTTTTATCTAATAAATACATCTCTTCCGTAAGGTCGAGATTTTAAGCATGTATTAGCTCTAGAATTACCACAGTTATACCATGTAGTAAAGGAACTATCAAATAAACGATAACTGATTTAATGAGCCATTCGCAGTTTCACTGTATAAATTGCTTATACTTAGACATGCATGGCTTAATCTTTGAGACAAGCATATGACTACTGGCAGGATCAACCAGATAACTATCGTGAAAACAGAACTAAAGAGGCCTATTGCTAGACCGCTCTTGCTCTATCGCAGATAACTATTAGATTATGAAGGTTTCTTCCGTGAGAAAGAACAAAGAAACGCCCAATCGAAAGTTTTAACACTCCCAACTGCCCGTCTCTCCTCTACCTTACCATAGCACTCTTTGATTTCCTCGAACCAAGTTCCACCAACCTCTAATCCGATGTTTCACAGATCAGGCTTGATATCCCCGGCTTGAGAGGAGGTTACACTCGAAGAATCACAGTCTTGCGACCGGCTATCCAACAAGGCATTCCCCCAAGTTTGAATTCTTTGAAATAGATTGCCATTAGCTAGTAATCCACCAAATCCTTCGCTGCTCACCAATGGAATCGCAAGATGTCCACGATGAGGCTGTTCAGGCTACAAAACAGTCCAGAGAACCGTTCCTTCACCCTTGCCGGCAACGCTGTATAGAGACTGAGCAGATCTGACGATCACCCAGCGACTCTCTCCACCGTCCGACGAGGCCATATTTCATAAAAAGGTCAAACACCGAAATGTTCTCTTTCTTACGAACAACAAGCTTACTCGAATCTGTTTCCAAACTCTTTCTGAACTTGTCTTCATCTGCTTTCGCATGAAGTACCTCCCGGCCACTTTTACCGACACGCCAAATCTTCCTTTACTATGGCAGATCCCAATACGCATTTTATTCGATCTGTGTTGCTCTTTTTTTCGCCTCGCCGCCTTGTCGCCTTTTCACTCCTCGCCGCGAAAAATACTGCTTTCTTGAGTGTCGAAAAAACTCTTAAGGATTTTTTTTTTTTTTTTTTGGGGGATTTTCACCGGACCACTCCCTTCCGGCAAAAAATATAAGGCCCCTCAACGTAAATAGTGATAATCCGGCCTAGGCCATATTTAGTGCCCAGAATCACCCTGGCACCAATGTTAAGGTTTATATAGGGTATTTTGGGCCTAATTTCACGATATCAACCATCTAAACTGGCATACCTGTCCATCTTCACACACTTCCAAAACGCTTTTCCACTTTGCACTTCCCACACACTCCCACAACCATTTCCAGCACTTTTCGCAACCACACTTCACTTATGTTTCCGAAATAATATCCCACCCCCGCCATACTAATATCCAGACTTCCCTCACCAATATCCCACTTACTCCCACACTCATCCCACCAAAGTTGCAAAATATCCCACTTTCCCACCTCCACATTC